>ONZH01015065.1:0-17182 GCA_900303285.1 Rhinella marina | reverse complement strand
TGGCACAGGTTGCACACCACAGTCCGTCGGTCATCCTCACTTTCTTTAAAGAACCTCCAGACTTGCGAACATCTAGGCCTCGCCACGGGAGCTTCACTACGTGAAACAGTTGCTGCTGATGCACCAGCTCTGGCCCTGCTTCTCCCTCTGGCCACACCACTGCCTCTTACAACCTGTTCTGGTGCAGCACTCGCCTCCGCATCAGAAGCACTGTCTTCACTCGGCTCATCAACCCAGCTTGGGTCAGTCACCTCGTCATCCTCCGATTCCTCAGTCTGCTCCCCCCTCGGACTTCCTGCCCTGACAACAACTTCACCACTGTCTGACAACCATGTCTCCTCATCGTCCGACATCTCTTTACAAACTTCTTCCACTAAGTCAACATTGTCATCATCATCATCACCCACAGACTGCGACAGTTGGAAAACTTGGGCATTGGGAACGAGGTCAGCAGCAACCTGAGAAGTGGTTTGTGACTCTGGGAAGGGTCCATAAAACCGTTCCTGAGAGTATGCCGGATCGCATTCCAAATTTTCCTGGAAGGGGGCAGACTGGGGGGAAGGAGGTTGAGGTGGAGGAGCCAGAGGAGTGCTCCCTTGGGTAACGTGGGTGGACTGCGTGGAAGACTGACTGGTGGACAAATTACTAGAAGCATTGTCCGCAATCCACGACATCAGCTGTTCGCACTGTTGTGGTTTCAACAGTCCTCTACCATGTGTCCCTGTAAGTTGAGACATGAAGCTAGGGAGTGTAGCTCTGTGGCATTCCCCTGCTCCCTCATCAGCAGGTACTGTCTCACCCTGTTCAGGACCATGGCCTCTGCCCCTGCTGTAATTGAATGCCCATGCCCACGCCCTCGTCCTCGACTCTTAGCCCTGGGGTTCAACATTTTCTGTATATAAGTGTATTATATAAAAAAAATAAAATAAATGGGCCTGCTGTACTGAAACCCACAAACTTGTTCATTCTGGTAGAATTAAGTGACGTACAGAAAGTGTCACCTGGACAGATTATACGGATTGGAGCGAGTGTGCTGAACTGTGACACACAGAAAGGTTACACGCAGCTGAGTACAATGGATTTGTATCACTGAGCTAAAACAACTGAAAAAATAAGTTTTATTTTTATATTTGGTTTTTTATATTTTTTTTAATATTTTGTTTTTTTGGGAACGTGACGTGCAGGAACTATGGTAGAACTGACTGACACCCTGTTAACGGTATCTATTGAGACTGCGACCCAGACAAATGTCGCACAGAGAGTTTTGGGGATCAAGCTGTAGATGATATTGGTAGCAAATGACTTGGTTGTATTCTGTGACATACAGAAAGTGTCACCTGGACAGATTATACGGATGGGAGCGAGTGTGCTGAACTGTGACACACAGAAAGGTTACACGCAGCTGAGTACAATGGATTTGTATCACTGAGCTAAAACAACTGAAAAAATAAGTTTTTTTTTTATATTTTTTTTTTTTATTTTTTAATATTTTTTTTTTTTTGGGAACGTGACGTGCAGGAACTATGGTAGAACTGACTGACACCCTGTTAACGGTGGCTATTTAGACTGCGACCCAGACAAATGTCGCACAGAGAGTTTTCTGGATCAAGCTGTAGATGATATTGGTAGCAAATGACTTGGTTGTATTGTGTGACGTACAGAAAGTGTCACCTGGACAGTATATACGGATCGGAGCGAATGTGCTGAACTGTGACACACAGAAAGGTTACACAAAGCTGAGTAAAATGGATTTGTATCACTGAGCTAAAACAACTGAAAAACTAATTTTGTTTTTTTTATATTTTTTTTTTTATATTTTTTTAAAAATTTTGTTTTTTTGGGAACGTGACGTGCAGGAACTATGGTAGAACTGACTGACACCCTGTTAACGGTGGCTATTGAGACTGCGACCCAGACAAATGTCGCAAAGAGAGTTTTGGGGATCAAGCTGTAGATGATATTGGTAGCAAATGACTTGGTTGTATTCTGTGACGTACAGAAAGTGTCACCTGGACAGATTATATGGATCGGAGCGAGTGTGCTGAACTGTGACACACAGAAAGGTTACACGCAGCTGAGTACAATGGATTTGTATCACTGAGCTAAAACAACTGAAAAAATAATTTTTTTTTATATTTGGTTTTTTATATTTTTTTTAATATTTAGTTTTTTTGGGAATGTGACGTGCAGGAACTATGGTAGAACTGACTGACACCCTGTTAACGGTGGCTATTTAGACTGCGACCCAGACAAATGTCGCACAGAGAGTTTTCTGGATCAAGCTGTAGATGATATTGGTAGTAAATGACTTGGTTGTATTGTGTGACGTACAGAAAGTGTCACCTGGACAGTATATACGGATCGGAGCGAATGTGCTGAACTGTGACACACAGAAAGGTTACACAAAGCTGAGTAAAATGGATTTGTATCACTGAGCTAAAACAACTGAAAAACTAATTTTGTTTTTTTATATTTTTTTTTTTTATATTTTTTTTAAAATTTTGTTTTTTTGGGAACGTGACGTGCAGGAACTATGGTAGAACTGACTGACACCCTGTTAACAGTGGCTATTTAGACTGCGACCCAGACAAATGTCGCACAGAGAGTTTTGGGGATCAAGCTGTAGATGATATTGATAGCAAATGACTTGGTTGTATTGTGTGACGTACAGAAAGTGTCACCTGGACAGTATATACGGATCGGAGCTAGTGTACTGAACTGTGACACACAGAAAGGTTACACAAAGCTGAGTAAAATGGATTTGTATCACTCAGCTAAAACAACTGAAAAACTTTTTTTTTTTTTTATATTTGTTTTTTTATATTTTTTTAAAAATTTTGTTTTTTTGGGAATGTGACGTGCAGGAACTATGGTAGAACTGACTGACACCCTGTTAACGGTGGCTATTTAGTCTGCGACCCAGACAAATGTCGCACAGAGAATTTTCTGGATCAAGCGGTAGATGATATTGATAGCAAATGACTTGGTTGTATTGTGTGACGTACAGAAAGTGTCACCTGGACAGTATATATGGATTGTAGTGAGTGTACTGAACTGTGACACACAGAATGGTTCCACACTGCTGCGTGCAATGGATTTGTATCACTGAGATAGAACAATAAAAAAAAAAAAGGGTTAGATATGGCGATAGCTGCACTACTAGTGCCAGCCAGCCAGCCAAGCCAGGAGACAAAAAAAAATTCTTCTAGCCCTTAGAAGGGCTGTTGGGTTCTTTGTGGGTGATTCCTGCCTAACTGAGAACTAAATTCAGGCCCTAACACTGTCCCTGAAAGGCAGCAGCTCTATCCCTAACAACATCCAGACGGCATCTGAGCCGAGCGCAGCGGCCAGTCACTAGTATATTCCAGGGTCACCTGATCAGGCCAGCCAACCCCTGCTATCGACATGTAAGGGCCCCACGTGATGCTGGGTGTACTGTAGAGTCTCCTGGGTTTTGATTGGCTGTGTTTATAGGCGCCAAAAAAGCACGATGCGGAAGTTGCCATTTCCTCGAGTATGGCGAGATACTCGTCCGAGCTGCGAGTACTTACGAGTACCCTAATACTCGAACGAGCACCAAGCTCGGACGAGTATGCTCGCTCATCTCTACTCTCTATCCATTTGCCTTACTGTGTGTAATGACTTCTCCAATATGTGTCTAGGGTATTCTTTCTTGATAAACTGCTCACTTAACCTTGTGGCTTCTGTTTCAAATGTTTCCTGTTCTGAACAATTTCTTTTTAGACGTCTGTATTGGCTTATGGGAATATTTAGCAACCACCTTGGAAGGTGGCAGCTAGAAAATAGTATATAGCTGTTCTTCGTCACTTCTTTTTGGTATGTGTTGCATACCAATTTCTCTCCTGGTATCCTTATACAGAGGTCTAAAAATTCGATTTGTGTGTCGTAGATTTTTGCTGTGAATGTCAAGTTGTAATTATTGATGTTTATTTGTTCTAAAAATGTGGATGACTTCTTTGGATTTTTGCCAGATGAAAATGATGTCATCAATGTATCTGCGCCAAAGGACCAGACTCGCCCCCAGCTCTTGTTGTATGGTTTCATCCTCCCATTGCGCCATAAATATGTTCGCATAACTGGGGGCGAATCTGGTCCCCATGGCGGTCCCTTGTAGCTGGATGTAATGTTCGGATTCGAACCAGAAGTAATTGTGGGTCAAAATGAAATTGATCCCCTCTGTAATAAACTGTATTTGTTTTTCTAGGATTTGGCTATGATTAGTAAGGTGATTTCTTACTGCTTGTATCCCTTTGTCATGTTTTATTGTGGTGTATAGGGAGTTCACATCAATGGTGCCTATTATCCAATTGGGTTGAAATTGTAATTTTTCTATTGTGGAAATGATATCTGTCGTGTCTCTTATGTAAGATGGGATTGACTTAACTGTAGGTTGGAGTATTTGATCGATATATTGTGATAAATTTGAGGTAATTGAGTTAATGCCGGAGATGATGGGCCTACCTGGTGGGTGTGTTGGGTTCTTATGGACTTTTGGTAAGATATAGAATACTGGAAGGCGTTTCTCAGTTGAGGTAATATATTTGTATTCTCTGTCTGTTATGATATTATCTTTTAACCCAGTATTACAATATTTTATTAGTTGTTTCTGGAAATCATTTGTAGGGTCTGTCTTTAATTTTTTGTATGTGGTATTATCATTAAGTTGTTTTAAGCACTCATAAATGTAGTCTGATGTGTTCATGACCACTATTGCTCCCCCTTTATCTGCGGGCCGGATTGTGATGTTATTGTTCTTTTGGAGTTCTTTTATAGCTATAATTTCTCTTCTATTTAGATTATTTTTCGTATGTTTCTGTTTAATTTTCCTAATATCTGTCTCGACGTTTTTCCTGAATGTTGCTATCTCTTGACTTATTTCTTGTTTTGGAAATTTTGTCGATTTCAATTTGAGATCAGTGTGAATATATTCTGTTGGTTGTATCTCTTGTATGATTGGGTTTTTAATATAATATTTTTTAAGGCATATTTTTCTTATAAATTTCTCTATACCAATGTAGGTATTAAATTTGTCGAGTTTTGTGGTCGGTGCAAATTTTAATCCTTTATTTAATAGACTAATTTGCGGTTTCGTGAGTTGTATGTCACTAATATTCATAATCGCATTATCTATGGGTATATCCTGGGATGGGTGGTCCTTGTTTGTCTTGCGTTTCCCCCTTCGTGTCTTTCTTCGTGTGGATGCAGGGGATTTTATATACCTTTTATATATCTGTTTCTGTATTATTGATTATTCCTTATTTTTTGCATTATTTTTATATAAACTAATCCATATGTTTAATTTTACATGATATTTTATTCAAATAATCCTTTGAGAAGCATCAGATGGATTTAGTCCACAATAGATCACAAAATTTGCGGTCTCACAAAATCAAAATCCAGACCAGACTTTTATTACAATGAAATCCAGACCGGAACTTAGTTCTCTCCCTAGAACTGAAAACCCTATTGGCGCACTATTTAAAGATGCCAGCCCTAATAGTAGGTATACTGACCACTGAGGAAGGGGCTTAATCTTACATCCCCGAAACGCGTTTGGTAAAGAAAATATACCTACTGCAGGGCATCTAAAAGAATATACACACTCCGCTATCTGAAGTGTGTATAAGTGGAAGGAGCTCCAGCGGCTGCGAAAAGGAAACAAAGTATTTGGAACGTATGAACTGTTACAACGTTCCCAACACATCACTTTTATTGAGACTTACTATCTAACAGATTCGGAACCCACATGGGACGCCACGTGGTTTGCCCAGAGCGCAGCAAACGCGTGCCAAGACCGCCCGCAAAGGCTGCTCCCAGTCTTTGTTCAGCGTCCGCAACACTGCTGACACTACGTTGCCCAGCACACTGGAACGTTGCCCAGCACACTGAAGCTTGCATGAACACTGGGAGGATTTCATTACAGAGAAAGCCATCAGTAACCAAAGTATAAGTATAAACCACGGAATTATATATACTAATTATCTGCTACAAAAAGAATATAATACCACTGATACCGCCAGTATTTGCTGATATAGACAACTGTGAAATATATGGAGGGCAGTCTATTTGATTGACAATTTTTTCCATCTCAAAGGATAACCCCACCATACAAAAAGAGATTGCAGCTCCATAAAAGGAACTATCAGTGTGGACAAATTATCACTATATATATATCCTATTTTTTATATTTTTTTATATTATTTTGACCTTTTTTTGATTTTTTGATTCATTATTTTTCTATTCTATTTTGTACTATATATCTATTTGTTTTAATAATAACAGCATGCTTGTATATATACAGAATTTTATTCTAATAAATGTTATATAATGATATGATACAAAACGATTCATATAAATTTTAATAATTGTGTATATCCACCCAGTATAAACAGTATATATGACCTTTTAGACCACAGATTACTCCAGATGAGAAGTGTGCCCATTAACTCAACATTTAAACAAGCTATTCTTTTTCTGAGATTTTGGGTAGATCTCTTAATAGGAGCACCTCCGTTCCATATCTGAGGTTGGTGAGCCACCATTACCTCTATATCTAATAAATGGCTTCTCCCCTGTGTGAGTTTTCTGATGTCTAACAAGAATCGATTTTGTACTAAAACTCTTCCCACATTCTGAACATGAAAATGGCTTCTCCCTTGTGTGACTTCCCTGATGTTCTATAAGTAATGATTTCGCACCAAAATACTTCCCACGTTCAGGACACATAAATGACTTATCCCCTGTGTGACTTCTCTGATGTGCAACAAGATGTGATTTCTGACTAAAACACTTTCCACATTCAAGACATGAAAATGGCTTCTCCCCAGTGTGAGTTCTCTGATGCTGAACTAAATTTGAATGATGGGTAAAACATTTTCCACATTCTGAACATGAAAATGGCTTCTCCCCTAAGTGGATTCTTAGATGGCACACAAGATTTGCTTTCTTATTAAAACACTTTCCACATTCAGGACATGGAAATGGCTTCTCCCCAGTGTGAGTTCTCTGATGCCGAATAAAATTTGAATGACAGGTAAAACATTTTCCACATTCTGAACATGAAAATGGCTTCTCCCCTAAGTGGATTCTTAGATGGCTCATGAGATACGATTTATTACTAAAACACTTTCCACATTCAGGACATGGAAATGGCTTCTCCCCAGTGTGAGTTCTCTGATGCCGAATAAAATTTGAATGACAGGTAAAACATTTCCCACATTCTGAACATGAAAATGGCTTCTCCCCTAAGTGGATTCTTAGATGGCTCACGAGATACGATTTATTACTAAAACACTTCCCACATTCAGGACATGGAAATGGCTTTTCTCCTGTGTGAGTTCTCTGATGTTGAACTAGAAGGAATTTTGTGGTAAAAGATTTTCCACATTCTGAACATGAATAAGGCTTCTCTCCTGTGTGAGTCCTCTGATGTTCACCTAGAATGGATTTTAAGGTAAAGGATTTTCCGCATTCTGAACATGAATATGGCTTCTCTCCTGTGTGAGTTCTCTGGTGTCCAACTAGAATGAATTTCCTAGTAAAAGATTTCCCACATTCAAAGCATGAAAATGATTTGTGATTTTTTCTCCTTTGCAAAGAAAGATTAGATTTGTCTTTTAAATGTTTCTCACGTTTCTGTTTAGTTCCTGTTTTGCCAATCAGTGATTGATTACACAAAGGTTTCTTATGACCAGTGGTGTCGGTGGATAGATCTTCACTTTGAAAGACTGAGGATACATTAGGAGTTACTGAATCATCTTGTGTGGTATTGTTATCTTCTACTTCATGGTAGGAGGATAAATTGAAGTATCCATGGGAGCTGCTCAACCCGTCTTCACCTAGAAAATTAAACAAAATTTACTTATTTTCCCAAAGCAAATGATTTTTTTATTAATCTAAACTTAAAAAATAGTAAGCCAGGATCAGGAAACAAAGTAAATCAGAAATGTAATAACACAGGATAATGTACAATTTACCAAGTAAAATACATTTACTTGTTTAACATTTTCATTTCTTAGTCTAGAGAGTTCTCATAATTTAATCCCTTGTAGAGATAGTGAAAGGTGTTTCTATCCAGACCATACAGTATAATACATCCCAATGTAACGAACAACACAAGCTCCCCCAAAGTGTATAGGAAAGATATAATGAATGGAAGCTAATTCAGCATGAACATGTACACACCACCTTAGTATATTCCCACTGTATGGACCTAACATATGCTCTATGTCACCCATATGCTTAACAAACTTTTCACACTTTGGGAACATTATTAATGAATGAACACCAGGTATTCACTTATCTTCACCAGTGCCAATTAGATTGTGGCTGAGAGAGTCCACTGCTAGGATAACATAAAGCTTGTGTGACCACCTACTGCAATTTCATGGGGCCTATGTCATTTCTGGACATTACCTAGACCTACTCTTATACATTCTAAATTGTAAAACACATTTCTTTATTAAAGTGACTCTCTGGTTCAAAACAAATTCACATTAACTGGGAAATGAACAGAACACTTAGGGTTTGTTCACACATCAGTTATTTAATCAGTTATTTCCATCAGTTATTGTGAGCCAAACTCAGTAGTGGAACCTCCACAGAGATCAGGTATAAGGGAAAGATCTGAACCTGTTTTGTGTTTTTGACCCGCACCTGGTTTTGGTTCACAATAACTGATGGAAATAACTGATCAAATAACTGAAGTGTGAACAAGCCCTTACCTGGTGCCCTCCTATTCAACTCTTTAGCTGCAGATCCATCAGTTCCCACACTGCTTCTCAGACTACATGATACATAACACACATTCTGTAGCCCAAAAAACTTCCTGTTGCCCTTGGATTGGCCAGTAATGCTCACATGAACAGTGTTGATCAAACCAAGAGCAGAGCTGGACAAATAGAAAGTAACTTGGGATACTAATATAGAGTATACAACATACAGTATGAGAAGTAGTGCGGCCATCTTCAATGGAAGAAGAAGTTTCTGGGAATTAGCAAATCTGTAACTTAAAATATACAAAGCAAGGAACCATTTACCGTATTTTTCGCTTTATAAGACGCACCCGAAGATAAGACGCACCCCAGATTTTAGAGTAGGAAAATAAGAAAAAAATATTTTTCATCAGACCTCATATCTGACCCCCTATAAATTTCAGGACATCACATCAGGCCCCCATCAGACCTCAGAACAGCCCACTGTGCCCCCATCAGACCACAGATCAGCCCAGCGTTCCCCCATCAGACCTCAGATCAGCCCATAGTGCCCCATCAGACCTCAGACCAGCCCACAGTGCCCCCATGAGACCACTCTGTGCCCCCATCAGACCAGCTCACAATGCCCCCATTAGGCCACTCTGTGCCTCCATCAGACCTCAGACCAGCTCACAATGCCCCATTAGACCACTCTGTGCCCCATCAGACCTCAGACCAGCTCACAGTGCCCCCATTAGACCACTCTGTGCCCCCATCAGACCTCAGACCAGCTCACAGTGCCCCCATTAGACCACTCTGTGCCCCCATCAGACCTCAGAACAGCTCACAGTGCCCCCATTAGACAAATCTGTGCCCCCATCAGACCTCAGACCAGCTCACAGTGCCCCCATTAGACCACTCTGTGCCCCCATCAGACCAGCTCACAATGCCCCCATTAGACCACTCTGTGCCCCCATCAGACCTCAGACCAGCTCACAATGCCCCCATTAGACCACTCTGTGCCCCCATCAGACCTCAGATCAGCCCAACCTGCCCCATAACAATAAATAAAAAACTTCACTTACCTGTCCAGCGCCCCGGCTCCGCTCCGGCGCTTCTTAGGCTTTCCGGCCCGGCGCTGCACTGTCACCTGACTGCGTGCAGCGTCAGGTCATAGTGCGCGCACTACGTCCTGACGCTGTACGCGTTCAGGACAGTGCAGCGCCGGGCCGGGAAGCCTAAGGAGCCGCGGCAGGACAAGTAAGTGAAGTTTTTTATTTTATTGTTATTGTGCATGCTGGGCTGATCTGAGGTCTTTTGGGTGGGTCCCGGCCCCCCGGCAACTAAAACATACAAGTGAGCGCTTCCATAATGGAAGCGCTCACTTGTATTCGTTTTATAAGACGCACTGCAATTTTCCCCCTACTTTTGGGGGGGAAAAGTGCGTCTTATAAAGCGAAAAATACAGTAAGTGTTCTGTTCTCTCCCAGTCAATGTGAATTTTTTCTTGAAGAGGAGGGTTGCTTTGATTTTGGGATTCTCCATTTGTTGTACAAGTATCCTATTAAGACAAACTGAAAGTCCTTAGCACCTGTACGGACCCTTTCCTCCTATGTATGTATCTGGCTACTCAGTTCTCTGTTATAACTGACCTCTCACCACAATTATTGTATTTTTACCACAGTTATAAGGATATTTATTTTTATATATTCTTTAACCACTTCCAGTCTGCCCATTGACTATAAACGTCCTTCAGCTTTGCCCCCTGTGTGTAGCACCTGTACATATAAGATCATTGACTCCGCTGCCTCCTGACACCCAAGAACATGGAGCTTTAACCTGAGACCTTCTTTCCTGTTCTCCAGGCTTTTGATCACTCTGACAAGTTGTCAAAGCGATCACAAATGCTTGTACTATCTCCCTCTCATTACTGCCGGCCACAGAGCAGTTTACAACCACATATGGGGTGTTTCTGCAAACTTCAGAATCAGGAAAATAAATCTTCAGCTTTGATTTGCTGTTTACCCTTGATATCTTATGGGAAAAATGAATTAATAATTGAAAATCTATGAACAAATATATTTATTTTAAATTTCACCTTCATTCTGTTTTAATTATTGTTGAAAATGTAAAGGGTTAACAAACTTTGTAAAATCAGTTTGGATTACATTGGGGGCTGTAGTTTCTAAAATATGTTCATTTATGGGAGGTTTCTATTATTTAAGCCCCTCAAAGTCACTTTAGAACTGCAAAGGTCCTTTAAAATTAACTATTGGAAATTTTCATGAAAATCTTAAAAATTACATCTAAAATTTGAAGCCTTCTAACGTCCTAAAAAAATTAAATTATATTTCCAAAATTATGCCGACATAAAGTGGACATATGGTGAATGTTCATTAATAACAATTTTATTAGATATCCCTATGCAACTTAAAAGCAGAGAAATTCATATTTAAAAAATTGTGATTTTTTTTTTCAAAGTTTTCAGTAATAAAAATTTTTTATAAAAAAAGGAAAAACATCAAATTTATCATTAACATGAAGTACAATGTGTCATGAGAAAACAATCTCTGAGTGGCTTGGATAAGTAAAAGCGTTCCAAAGTTATTACCACATAAAGTGACGCATGTCAGATTTGCAAAATTAGGCCTGGTCAGAACACAAAATATACATTATATCTAAAAACTGGGAATATACTAAACCATATGGAATGATCGCTGTTATAAAATCATTATCCCATAAGAACAGAACAGGACAATCACTGAAGAGGAAAACTCAATTCCACAATGTGCGTTTCTCCAACTAAAAGAAGGAACCTTCATCATGGAAACCCCAATCCTTTCTTTCATATAATCTCTTCAGTGCATTGAATATAAGGAATTTCACAAACCAATGAGGTAATTTTAAGAGTCAGAATTGAAGTCTTTAACTATAATGAACAATATTGAAACATTGCTCTTAATAGAGAGATTATTATCCCATAGGAAGAAAATGGAATAATCATTGCAGAAAGAGAAAATGTAATGAAAAGAGATAACATGTTTTCGTAAAAATTCCGAGTCCTACAAGACTAGAGGGTGTTATATACCAATTTCCAGGACAATAGGAGCCAATCTGGTATAGCCAAATTCTGTTCTTTGAATTCGGTATGAGAAATTTCACAATTCATTTATGTAATTTGAAGAGACAGAATTTGAAAATTCATAAGAATTACGTGAACAATCCACAAAATAAAACACATTAATGGGCATACTGGATCCTAGAATCTGCTCGGGTGCTCTGGCCGAACACTAGGTGGTGCTCGAGTGCTCGGCCAAGCACCCGAGAACAATGGAAGTCAATGGGAGAACCCGAGCAGTAAACCAGGCACTGCTCTGCAGAGGGGAGGGTGTCTGGTTCATAAGGAAATGTGAGAAAATGGTGGAATTACTACTGAAATTGTTTGGGAACAGCATGGGGAGGAGGTCTGGATGCATCTTGGACACCCAAGTCATTGCTATTAACTATGATGGCCGACTATAACGCCACTTTTACGGAATGACAAGAATACCCCCCAAAACCTCCCATACAACCGATATATCACATAAAGGAGGGCCTCATTCACATTGTGGTATAATTGTTTATGACGTGGGACACGTACAGAAATAAAGCCTAAGCACAAAGGGAAGGGGCTGCCAAAAATTACAAGGAACAGGCACTCCAATACCCCCTTTATTACACATAAAGGAGTGCATCAGACACACACTTGAAAAATTCGTATTGATGGTCTGCGGCTGACACTCAAAAACAATAGGAGTGACGTACAGCTGCTGAGCTGACTGTGTAAAAAATTATGGGTGAGAAGCTGCTGCTGCGCTGACTGAGTAAAAAAATTTGTGGTGACATGCTGCTGCTGAGCTGACCGAGTAAAACATTTAGGGTTGACATGCTGCTGCTGAGCTGACCAAGTAGAAAATTTAGGGGTGACATGCTGCTGCTGCGCTGACCATAAAAAATTATGGGCGAGGAAGTGCTGCTTAGCTCATTGTCTAAAATATTATGGCTAAGGCACAGAGGGATCACTGAGGACGTTGACACGGTCAGCTAGGTACTCCTTCACCATCGTCGAAAAAATTATGGGCGAGGAAGTGCTGCTTAGCTGACTGTCTAAAAAATTATGGTTAAAGGGGTTCAGTAGTTCTTGAAGACTGATGATCTATCCTTTGGATAGATCATCAGCCTCTGATCAGCGACGGTCCAACACCCAGGAGGACCCGCAAACCTCGGCATGGGTAGCACCTGTGCCATCCCAGGGTATGACTTGCTCCCAGCCTCCACAACGTTCACCCAGTGTGCCATCAGAGAAATGTAGCATCCCTTGCCAGAAGTGCTTGACCATTTGTCAGTTGTTAAGTGGACCTTGCCAGTAACTGCGTTGGTCAGGGCCTGGGTTATGTTTCTGGACACATGCTGGTGTAAGGCGGGGATGGCACACCGGGAAAAATAGTGGCGGCTGGGGACTGCATAACGAGGGACAGCCGCCGCCATCAGGCTTCGAAAAGCCTCGGTGTCCACCAGCCAAAACTGCAACATTTCCAGGGCCAGCAATTTGGAAAGTTGCGCGTTTAGAGCTATGGCCTGTGGGTGGGTGGCAGGGTATTTGCACTTGCGTTCAAATGCCTGGGGTAAGGACATTTGAACACTGTGCTGGAACACTTCAGTGGACATGCTGGCTGTTTCTTGTGAAGGTCCAGGTGCAGGGTGGGAGGCATCTGGGCCTGCGTCTTAGACAGCATGTAACAGAGGGGAAGAGGAGGCAGTGGTGTGACCTACTGACACAGATCGTGGACCCAGGCGTTCAGCCCACCTTTTAGGGTGCTTTGCTGCCATGTGGCGGATCATGCTGGTGGTGGTCAGGTTGCTGGTGTTTACGCCCCTGCTCATCTTGGTACGGCACAGGTTGCAAATTACAATCCGTTTATCGACCGTACAATCTTCAAAAAAACGCCAAAGTGCGGAACACCTAACCCTTGGCAAGGGAGATTGCCGCAAGGTGCTGCTCTGGGGAACAGTTGCGGGCCAGGTTGGCGTAGCCTGCCTTCTCCCTTTTGACACCCCACTGCCTCTTCCAGCCTGTTGCGGTGCTGCGTATCCTTTCCTTCTGTACTGCTTTCCTTGCTCGGCTTGCCACCTTCCCAGTTCTGGTCAACAATTTCATCGTCCACTTCCTCAATCTGGTCCTCCTCCTGACATGGTGAACTAACAAGAACCTGACTTAACTGCATCTCATCCTCAACATCAACCTCTTGAGGCACTAGTTACCCTTGACTTATTGGCAACTGTGTCTCATCATCATCATGCACCTCGTGAGACGCTACTTGCCGTTCCCCAGCGTCAGCTTCTTCAGACTATGGATGCTCAATAGGTTGGGAATCAGGGCACAATATCTTCTCATGTCCCAATTCAAGCGGCCTTGGCGAGAGGCCCAAGCCAAGGAACGGTGATGAAAAAAAGCTTCTTGGAATATCTGAATGTGGGATTACTTTTTTGCCCAGACTCTGCATGGTGGGAGGAAGGAGGATCAGGGTGAGGATCGATTGCCCAAACTCTTGGCTACTGAGACTGGACTTTGTGGAAGAGGGGGTGGTGCTTAACTGACTGGAAGCATTAATCAGCTGAAATCCAACCTACTACCTGCTCGCACTGGTGGGACGTCAAGAGTTGTCTTGCGTCACCCTGCAAACTGACATGAAGCTAGGAGTTTTGGACGACTTTGTTTCTTGTGCTCTGCCAGCAGGCACACTTTCACCGCCTGCATTCACCATCAGTAGCACGCCCACTTCCCCGTCTCTTTCTGCTCGCCTGATGCATATTTTATAGTATAAATGCAACTTTGTCCCAAGTACAGTAGTGCAGACTTTTATTAAGTGTATGATCAGAAAAATTTCACCGAATGTCAAATATTTAGAATGCGCAAACGTTATACAGCAGCCGCAAATGAGGAACTGCAGCTATAAAGGCTGTAATGGCTACGGCATTACAGTGAATGCCAGTACCTTCCTGGGCCAAAAAACGTGCAGGGAGGGGACTCGAGCATGACGTTTGAGCACACGCGGTAGCTCAACACTAGTGAAGAGTGAAAGGAACACCATGATATAGCTGCTAGGTGTCCGCTTGGCACTTTCGCTCCTGAGGAACCAAAGAAGGAAAGCCGGACTCAGAATCCAGGATCATATTGCAGTACCACAGTCCAGCAAGGGACATAGAGGATTTTTGTGTGTAAAGGCAATGTCAGGACCGGCAGTCATTGCACCCGTTCTGCTGGTCCTGTCTCTGGCTCTGGTGACGAGGTGGTTGCCCGGGGTCAGGCTTCATCCGCTATTTCAGCAGGCTCCTTCTCCAGCCGGCGGTCTCTGGTTGTGGACGCGCGACGGTCATAGGTGCCAGGGACGTGGCTGGTGCGGACTCTCGCTCGCGGCCTGTTACTGGTCGCCGGAAAACGCGAGCAATATAGTGTCTGTTTATTTTCTGTTCATTTTGTATCTCATGGGTTAAGTTTTGGTTCCTTGCTTTCTCCTCCCAGTCAGCTGGTTGGGTGGGGTCTGCTAGGTATTTAAGGTCCTCAAATGTTTACCTTGTTGCCAGTGTTTGGAGTTCCTTGCTACTACCTGGTTTGCTATTTTTTGCTCTGTAGTTTTGACTCTTGATGTTCTTTGACCCTTGGCATGTTTTTGACTACTCTTTGCTTGCTGATTTTGTTCCTAACGTACTCTCCTGGTTTTGACGCGGCTACCTGACTACCCATTTGGTTCTTGTTTGTCTGTCTTGTTTGTCTTCCCATCCCCCGCACTTTTGCTAGAGTATTTCCAGTCTTCAGGTTGTCGGCTCAGGGGTTAGCCTAAGCGGGCAATAGGCAGGGAAAGGGGTTGGGATTAAGCTTAGGGATCACTTACCCCTTATCTGTGTATCCCAGCCCTGACAGAAACACTGGCCGAAAAGAGGCCTGCAACCTGCGTACATCCAGCTACGTTCACTCCACCTATGGAGCCTATGTCAGCTGTGGTCGCACAGGTCCAGGCCTTGACCAAGTTGGTTCAAGATCTGGCTATCCGCCTTCAGGTTCAGGAAGACATGCATGCTACGGCCCCGGTGCCACCTATGGCCGTTCAGTCACCTGCACCTGAACCTAAGGTTCCCCTTCCTGACCTTTTTTCTGGCGATCGTAAGAAATTTTTTTCATTTCGGGAAGGGTGTAAACTTTATTTTTCCTTACGACCTCGGTCCTCTGGGACAGAAGCGGTGGGGTTGGTTATGTCTCTCCTGCGGGGTGACCCGCAAAATTGGGCGCTTTCCTTACCTCCTGATTCACCTCTGCGTTCTTCTCTAGACAGTTTTTTTTCTGCACTGGGTCAGATGTATGATGAACCAGACCGACCTGCGTTAGCGGTTTCCCACTTGTTATCCCTCTGTCAGGGTAGACAAATGGCGGAAGAATATTGTGCTACGTTCAGACAGTACGTGACTGACTCGGGGTGGAACGATCAGGCCTTGAAAGACCTATTCATGACCGGCCTTTCAGACCAGGTAAAAGACTTGTTATTAGCTCATGCTGAACCTAAGACTCTTGACGAAGCTATGACCCTCGCCATCCGGGCAGATCAACGCCTAAGGTCCAGACGACCACCTCGGGTGTCTCCCGCCTCTCGGCCGACCCTCAGTCCGGTCCCATCTCTACCTGGGCCTGAACCAATGGAGCTTGGCAGTATCACCCCAGAGCAGAGGAGGGAACATCGCCGGAAGAATCGACTATGTTTCTATTGTGGGAGTTCCGAACATCAGCTAAATGCCTGTCCCAAGAAGTCACAGCAGGAAAACTTCCGCTCCTAGGCAGTCGTCGGGAGGACTGCCTAGGAGCTCAGGTACTCCCTAAAATTGCGAAGATGTTTCTGCCCTGCACTATTGAGGTCCAGTCAGCCTCATGTTCTGGTCTGGCTTTTCTGGACTCTGGTGCAGCTGCTAATTTCATAGACTTTGATTTTGTGTCCCAGGTTTTGTCTTCCATGCTTCCGTTGTCCCCTCCTATCCTAGTATCAAGTGTGGATATGACCCCATTGTGTGCTGGTTTGGTCAAATTCCGTACCCCTGAGATAAAATTGGTGGTGGGTGCACTACACACAGAATATTGTTCTTTTCTGGTTATGAAAAATTTGTCGGTGAACGTTATCCTGGTGATGCCTTGGCTCCAGGAACATAATCCAGTTATTGACTGGGGTACACTGGATCTTGTTCGCTGGGGTCCTCAGTGTAAGGCCCATATGTCTCAGGTCTCACTCTGTACCACGATTGCATGTGATGGTGGGATCCCGGAGTTTATTTCTGATTTCGCAGATGTTTTCTCCAAACCCCTGTCTGAAGTCCTTCCTCCTCATAGGGATTTTGACTGTAAGATAGATCTCTTGCCCAAAGTCAAGCTGCCTAAGGGTCGTATT
>ONZH01015064.1:0-26457 GCA_900303285.1 Rhinella marina | reverse complement strand
AAAAAATTAAGATAATATGACTTTCAGAAAATGGAGACATAAAAACATGATTTTTTAAAAAGTGCTTTATTATGTACAATGGAAACAATAAAAAGTCATATTTGGTATTTTTGCATCCATATCAATCTTCTCGATAAAAATAGGACATGATCTAACCTTTCAGGCGAATATCGTAAAAAGCAAAATATAAAAACGGTGCCAGAACAGCCACTGTTTTACTACCTTACCTCACAAAAAATGTAATATAGAGCAATCAAAAATCATATGTACCCCAAAATAGTACCAAAAAAACTGTCAGCTTATTCTGAAGTTTCAAAAATGGGGTCACTTTTAGGGAGTTTCCACCATAGGGGTGCATCAGGGAGTCTTCAAATGCGACATTAGACTTATCAGACAACTTAGAATTATCCCAGTGAAATCTGCCCTCCAAAAACCATATTTTGCTCCTCTCCTTCTGTGCCCTGCCATGTGCCCATACAGCATTTTATGACCACTAGAGTTGATCGAATCCTAAAATATTCGGGGATTCGGAATTCGGCCCGAGTTTTCCACAGTATCCTCTTGACCCGGGGATCACGTCAAAGACAGCCAAGCATAAAGTCTGCCATGTGCCCTACTGTGCCAACACGCAAGCCTTCAGCCTCCTCACTTAGCGGACTCTCCATCTCCTCCTCCCCCCCTTCCTCCGACCCCAATTCATCCTCCTCAGCCCATACCCGCTCAACAGGTAGCATGGAATCACCCCCTGATGCATGGTGCCCTAGAGTTTCTTCCTCCTCCTCAGCCTCCTCCTCCTCCTCAGTTTCGCGCTGCGAAACTGACAACAGGGTGATCTCAATGTCACTGTCTTCCCCCACCTCCTGTGACACTGCTGAATCCTCAGATCTTAGGTTCCTCAAGGAGTTATGGATGAGGCACAACAGAGGGATGGTGACACTGATGATGTGTGCATCACCACTGACCATCTCTGTTGCCTCCTCAAAGGGACCTAAGACCTGGCAGATGCCAGCCATCCACGTCCACTCCTCAGCATAGACATGAGGAAGCTGACTGGCCTGACTACCACCTCGGGGATCAGCTGGCAGTCTACAACTGCCCTGCGTTGTTGGTACACCCTGGCTAGCATGTGTAACGTCGAATTCCAATGCGTGGGAACGTCACACAGCAGCCGGTGAACAGAGAGTTGTAGCCGCCCTTGCACAGTCCTGAGGGTCGCGGCATCGGTGGTGGACTTGCGAAAATGGGCGCATATGCGCCGCACCTTGGTGAGCAACTCACTCAACTGGGGGTAGGTCTTGAGGAACCGCTGGGCCACCAAGTTGAGCACGTGGGCCATGCATGGCACGTGAATCAGCCCACCAAGATGCAGAGCCGCCACCAGGTTACGCCCATTATCGCAGACCACCATTCCTGGCTGAAGGTTCAGCGGCGCCAGCCACACATTGGTCTGCCCCCTGATGCCCTGTAAGAGCTCTTCAGCCGTGTGCCTCTTATCCCACAGGCTCAGCAGTTTCAGCCTGCCTGCTGCCGCTTCCCTACCACAGTGCTGAAACTGCTGGCCATCGAGGAAATGAGACTTGACGATTGGGGCATCACTGCCACTTTGGAGGAGGAGGAGGTGGAGGCATAATGTGCCGGAGACACACAGATGGAACTATGTCCCGCAATTCGTGGTGTGGGTAGCACATGTGCAGCCTCACGATCGGTCTCTGACCCAGCCTCCACCAGATTGACCCAATGTGCCGTGAGGGAGATGTAATGTCCCTGGCCACCGGTACTCGTCCACGTATCTGTGGTCATGTGGACTTTACCACAAACCGCGTTTTTGAGAGCGTGGGCGATGTTCTCAGACACATGCTGGTGCAGGGCGGGGACGGCACATCGGGCAAAATAGTGTCGGCTGGGGACAGAGTAACGGGGGGCTGCCGCCTCCATAAGGTTGCAGAAGGATTCTGTCTCCACAAGCCTGTACGGCAACATTTCCAAACTAATCAGCTTGGCGATGTGCACATTTAGAGCTTGCGCATGGGGGTGGGTGGCTGCGTACTTGCGCTTGCGTTCAAATGTCTGCGGTAGAGACAGTTGAACGCCGCACTGGGACACATGAGTGGAGGAGAGGGAGGGAGATGGAGCTGGAGGGGTCCTTTCGGGGCTGGAGGCTGCAACGTCCTGGCTTGGACGAGACACAGTTGCTGGACTAACTGTGTCAACGTTACCAGCTGACAGAAGTGCAAACCATTTGGTGGGGTGTTTTCTCTCCAAATGTTTGCGCAGGCTACTAGTGGTCAGGTTGTTGCGTTTTGAACCCCTGCTCATTGACGTGTGGCACAACTTGCACACCGCCAAACGAGGATCGGCCTCATCATCCTTAAAGTACTCCCAAACTAAGGAGTGGCGCATAGTACGGGCTGGAGCGTGACCTCTAGGAGCACTTGGGGAAGTAGTGACTCGGCCCTGGCTTCTCCCTCGTCACAGCCCTCTGGCTCTCTCAACAGCTTGTGGTGCTGATGTCGTCTCACAGTCTGAACCACTGCCTCCAGTTGCCTCATCCACCCAAGTAGGATCTGTCCCCTCATCATCCCCCAGGTCTTCCTCAGACTCCACAGTGATGTCCCTGACAACTACCTCTGACAACAGTGTCTCGTCGTCATCTTCCACCAGCTCCTCAGACGCCACTGCTAACTCCCCACTCTCATAACCCGGAGACAGCAAAAGGTCCTGAGAATCAGGGCATAGCAGCTCGTCCACTGGCACATCAGGGAAATGGTGGCTGAAGAGTTCCATGGATAAATTTTGTCCGTGGGACATACCCCTAGAGGGTTCTGGCTGGGGAGAAGGAGGGCGAGTTGGAGGACAGACACCCTGGCTCAGAGAAGTCGACTGGCTGGATGAGGGGGCAGACGAAACGTGGCTGGACGTGCTCTCTGCAATCCACTGAACCACCTCCTGTTGTTGTTTGGGGTCTGTCAGAGTTGTAGGACGCTGCCCTACCAACTTCTGGAGTTGACCAGGCACCCTGACCTTACGTGTTTCCACTGTACCCACAGCAGCCGGCACTGTGTCACCATGCACACCACGGTCATCACCGCTGACCACAGCACCACCACGATTCCCACCTCTCCCTCCACGACCACCTCTTCCACCTCTCCCAGCTCTTCCCCCTCTCCCCCTGACCCTGGGGTTCTCCATGTGCACAGTAGCAGTATTATATTATTATAATTGTAAAGATTCAATACGGTATCTACAGACTGTGAGGTATATAGCAGGCTGATGAAATTTTTTCCCCAACTCACTGCACCGTGTATTACAGATACGTGAAATTCAACGGACAATATAGATACGCAGGTAAAATTATTTTTCACACCTATCCCAAAAAAAAATTTACGCAGTTTGCGTAAATAAAACTGAAATCTACAGATCAATACGGTATCTATAGACTGTGAGGTATATAGCAGGCTGATGAAATTTTTTCCTCAACTCACTGCACCGTGTATTACAGATCAGTGAAATTCCACGGACAATATACACTCACCGGCCACTTTATTAGGTACACCTGTCCAACTGCTCGTTAACACTTAATTTCTAATCAGCCAATCACATGGCAGCAACTCAGTGCATTTAGGCATGTAGACATGGTCAAGACAATCTCCTGCAGTTCAAACCGAGCATCAGTATGGGGAAGAAAGGTGATTTGAGTGCCTTTGAACGTGGCATGGTTGTTGGTGCCAGAAGGGCTGGTCTGAGTATTTCAGAAACTGCTGATCTACTGGGATTTTCACGCACAACCATCTCTAGGGTTTACAGAGAATGGTCCGAAAAAGAAAAAACATCCAGTGAGCGGCAGTTCTGTGGGCGGAAATGCCTTGTTGATGCCAGAGGTCAGAGGAGAATGGGCAGACTGGTTCGAGCTGATAGAAAGGCAACAGTGACTCAAATTGCCACCCGTTACAACCAAGGTAGGCAGAAGAGCATCTCTGAACGCACAGTACGTCGAACTTTGAGGCAGATGGGCTACAGCAGCAGAAGACCACACCGGGTGCCACTCCTTTCAGCTAAGAACAGGAAACTGAGGCTACAATTTGCACAAGCTCATCGAAATTGGACAGTAGAAGATTGGAAAAACGTTGCCTGGTCTGATGAGTCTCGATTTCTGCTGCGACATTCGGATGGTAGGGTCAGAATTTGGCGTCAACAACATGAAAGCATGGATCCATCCTGCCTTGTATCAACGGTTCAAGCTGGTGGTGGTGGTGTCATGGTGTGGGGAATATTTTCTTGGCACTCTTTGGGCCCCTTGGTACCAATTGAGCATCGTTGCAACGCCACAGCCTACCTGAGTATTGTTGCTGACCATGTCCATCCCTTTATGACCACAATGTACCCAACATCTGATGGCTACTTTCAGCAGGATAATGCGCCATGTCATAAAGCTGGAATCATCTCAGACTGGTTTCTTGAACATGACAATGAGTTCACTGTACTCAAATGGCCTCCACAGTCACCAGATCTCAATCCAATAGAGCATCTTTGGGATGTGGTGGAACGGGAGATTCGCATCATGGATGTGCAGCCGACAAATCTGCGGCAACTGTGTGATGCCATCATGTCAATATGGACCAAAATCTCTGAGGAATGCTTCCAGCACCTTGTTGAATCTATGCCACGAAGAATTGAGGCAGTTCTGAAGGCAAAAGGGGGTCCAACCCGTTACTAGCATGGTGTACCTAATAAAGTGGCCGGTGAGTGTAGATACGCATGTAAAATTATTTTTCACACCTATCCCAAAAAAAAAATTTACGCAGTTTGCGCAAATAAAACTGGAATCTACAGATCAATACGGTATCTATAGACTGTGAGGTATATAGCAGGCTGATGAAATTTTTTTCCCCAACTCACTGCACCGTGTATTACAGATCAGTGAAATTCCACGGACAATATAGATACGTAGGTAAAATTATTTTTCACACCTATCCCAAAAAAAAAATTTACGCTGTTTGCGCAAATAAAACTGGAATCTACAGATCAATACGGTATCTATAGACTGTGAGGTATATAGCAGACTGATGACATTTTTTTCCCAACTCACTGCACCGTGTATAACAGAGCAGTAAAATTCAATGGACAATATAGATAGATATGCAGGTAAAATTATTTTCAGACCTATCTAAAAAAAAATGTACGCAGTTTGCGCAAATAAAACTAGAATCTACAGATCAATATGGTATCTATAGACTGTGAGGTATATAGCAGGCTGATGAAATTTTTTTCCCAACTCACTGCACCGTGTATTACAGATCAGTGAAATTCAACGGACAATATAGATACGCAGGTAATATTATTTTTCACACCTCTCTCAAAAAAAAATTTACGCAGTTTGCGCAAATAAAACTGGAATCTACAGATCAATACGGTATCTATAGACTGTGAGGTATATAGCAGGCTGATGAAATTTTTTTCCCAACTCACTGCACCGTGTATAACAGAGCAGTAAAATTCAACGGACAATATAGATAGATATATAGCAGGCTGATGAAATGTATACCCTAGTCACTGCACAGTCATGCACAGGAATATATCTGTTTACAGATGTATAGTTTGAGCTATGTGGCTGGACAAGGTGTACCAGGCATAGCTCTGCACAGAATACAGGCTTACAGCATATACTGAATTTTTCTCACAGAATCAATTAGTTTTTAAAAGACTGTTGGGGCTTCCTATCCTGCACAGAATACAGGCTTACAGCATATACTGTATAGTTTTCTTCACAGAATCAATTAGTCTCTAAAAAGACTGTTGGGGCTTCCTATCCTACACAGAATACAGGCTTACAGTATATACTGTATACTGTTCTTCAGAGTATAGTCTTTAAAAGGACTGTTGGGGCTTCCTAACCTAACTCCTAACTAACTGCTTGCTGCACACACTACACTAGCTAACACTGTCTGTCTCTTCTCCTTCCCAAAGCACAATGAGGCTGATGCTGCAGGTCCCTACCTTATGTAAATTTAGGTCACATGTCACTGCCAGCCAATCACTGCTGGGGAGGTATAGGGGCTGTTACATAACAGCAGGCGTTCCCACAGGCTTCCCTTTGATGCTGATTGGCTGCAGTGACGCACGAATAATCACGAGTCCACGCTGCCTCGGGATGCCGAGCCGAGCCGAAGCGGGCAATATTCGTGCGAATCACGAATATTGCCGCTTTGATTCGCTCATCACTAATGACCACATATGGGATGGTTCTGTAAACTTCAGAATCAGGGCAATATATATTGAGTTTTGGTTGGCTGCTAACCCTGGATGTGTTACAGGAGAAAATGGATTAAAATGGAAAATCTGCCAATAAAGTGACATTTTGAAATGTAATCTATATTTAGATCTCCTGTAAAATACCTAAAGGCTTAACTAAGTTTGTAAAATCAGTTTTGGATATCTTGAGGGGTGAGTGCAGTGGCCTGGTTTGGGGTGACCCCAACGCTATGCTGGGTCCCCTGGACACCGTAGAGATGTCACCACATGTTGCTGCTCTCTGGAAGGAATGGTAAGGTGCGGTGCACCTCAATGGGAAATATGTCCTGAGAGTGAGAGTCTGCAGTAAACCAGTGTGCTTCTTTACTGAAGGAATTCAGGTTCAAAACAGTACAGGTGAGGCATAGGGCTGGCTTCTCCAGTTTACTCCCTGGCAGAAGAAGGGATAGATGCTGAGGAAAGACCTCAGTTAGCTATCCCTCTCTCTCTCTCTCTTATGGTCTGTAGCTTAGTAGTCCAGGTGGCTCTTTGGTCATGGGGTTGGTGACCCATAGTCTGTGGCTCAGCGTTCCCATCTCAGCATCTTCTTTTGGTCACTCATGCAGACTGGCATAAGTCTCCCCTCCAAGCACTGGTCCCTAACTGCAGAACACTAGGGGCTCTGACTGCTCTCCTTATATACCATTTCTAGCTAGACTAGAACCTTCTAGTGGGAGGGGTGGAGTGGAGAAACTCAGCACAAACATTTACAAAGTTACCACTCTTGTTTGGCATAAACTTCCATTAGAGCTTCAATGATACTCAATGGCAATGACACAGCAGTTTTTCCCAACAAAACCAAGTTTCCAGACATAACAACAGAGCTAAAACCAGACATTCAAAAGGTCAGTCTGTCTGGTTTTGCTTGTAAACAAGTCTGGCTTTTGCCCTCCAAAACATCCTCTTTTTAAACCCTATGGTAGCTGTGGAAAATTACCAGGTTCTTATTCAAAGTCCCAAAAGTCTCTCAGTATTCATTAATCCTTTACACAGAGCCTCACAAATACAGTACAAATGAACAGGACATATATCCCAGCATACTTATAAAATGCAGTTACAGAGCATTAAACACTGCATGTTAATCCTTTCAAGTGAAATAAAGTAAGACGTTTATAAATTTGCATTGGGCAAAATTGGCAAATGTCCACAACTGTCCAGACTTTACAGTACCCCTGCTTCAGGGCACTAAATGAGTTTCTAAAATGGGGCCATTCATGGGTGGTTTCTATTATGTAAGCCCCACAAATTGACTTCATAACTTTACTGGTCCTTAAAAAGTTGGTTATGGAAATGTTCTTAATATTTTAAGATTTGCTTCTAAAATTCTAAGCTTTTTAATGCCCTAAAAAAATAAAATGAGATTTACAGAATGATACGAACATAAATTAGACATATGGGAAATGTAAGGTAATAACTATTTTTTTTAAGGTATCACTATCTGCCTTAAAAGCAAAGAAATTGAAATTTGGAAAGTTGCAAATTTTCAAAATTCTTGGTAAACTTGGGATTTTTTTTATAAATAAAAATAAAATATATTGACTCAGGTTGACCACCATCATGAAGTGCAATATGTCACGAGAAAACAGTCTCAGAATGGCTTGGATAAGTAAAAGCATTCCATACTTATTACCACATAAAGTGACATGTTAAATTTAGGAAAAACAGCCTGGTTCTTAAGGTGAAATATGGCAGGGTCCTGAAAGGGTTAAATAAACTTGTTGGGGGATCAAGCATTCAAAAATTATGCTTTTATAGGGGCAGAATGACTGCCCATATGGCAAGCAAAAGTGCTATTTATCAGTAAAAATAGTGGCTTGTTGGGACCAAGCCTCCAAAATGTATTCCTTAACATAGGCAGAAGGCATGCTCAACTGTTAATTGGCCTGTTCTGGCCTACCCTAGAAGAAAATCCCCTTTTTAAGTGAGAGCAGCAGGAGTACAGCATGGAAATGGTAAGGTATTACGATAGATCAGCTATTTAGGGAATGTTTCCACAACAGTAATGGCAACATAGCATGGAAAATACAAGGCAGTACGATAGATCAGCCATTTATGGGTAGTAGTAGTGGAAGTGAAGGAATTGTACTGTTAATAGTGGTGGCAGTGAGGAGCAGTAGCTATATGGTTCATGTTGGAAGGCAGGCAGACAGCAGCAGTATAGAACATGATGATAAACAGCCAACATAATAAGCAGGCCAACAGGAGCAGTGGCAAGATGGGACACCATCAGCAAGGCTAGAGCCTGGAGTGTGAAAATTCTCCTGGGTGCATGACAAAAGTGGTGTTTTGGACACTGGCTGATGACAACTTTGTTCATTTGGGTGTCACCATATACCCTGCCACACTGAAAGCCTCTCTGAGAAGACACTGGAGGTTGGCCAAGAAAGAAGACAGAGATCATACTGGGCCAGTTCAGGCCACCATTCTAGTCTACCTGTCCAGAGGACCATGGGGCACAGTCCAGATAAAACTAAACCTGGTCTTTGAGGAGGTAGATCTCCAGTTGCTGATTTGCCACAGCCTGGTATGGCACATGAAAAAACTGTTCCATCATGTTGAGGAGACTGATCTGGCTGCTGCTTTGGCTTTTGATGTTTGTAGCAGACGGCGGGAGGTGGTTGGGAGGGGCTTCTTTTTCAAACACGCTAGCAGCAGGTGTCCCCTCACAAAAAGCTGTAGCAAGCTGCATACACAGTGTTTCCTGGTAATAAAGTAATTTGGCATCCCTTTCGGCTGAAGTAAAACATCCTCCCATTTTGATAGCGAGGGTCTACAAGCTATTCAGTAATCCTCACATGGTATATGTAAATGATATGCCTGTCAGTGTCAGCATACAGCTGCCCATTTTGGCCAGCGTGCCCAAGGAGCAAGTTCTTTCAGACTATGTCCCCCATTGAGATGGTTTGGTATCATAGCCGGTGTCATCATAATCATCATCTTCCTGCTCCTCCACCTCTGACTCATTCTCCAGTGGCAGCTCCTGAATCTCATTTTCCTCTTCCTCCATGGGAGTTTATTATTATTATTTATTATTAAAGCACCATTCATTCCATAGTGCTGTACATATGAAAAGGGGTATACTTACATAATACAGATAATTGTACTAGCATAGACAAGACGAGTTGAAAACTGGTAAAGAAGGAGAGAGGGCCCTGCTTGGGATGACTTAAAATCTACAAGGGATGGGAGAAGGACACAGTAGGTCAGGGTAAAGCTGGTCATGGAGGTATAATGGCAGCAGGGTCAGGCTTGTCTGAAGAGGTGGGTTTTCAGGTTTCTTTTGAAGGATTCCATTGTAGGTGAGAGTCTGATATGTTGGGGAAAAGAGTTCCAAAGTATGGGGGATGCATGGGAGAAATCTTGGGGGCTATTGTGGGAAGAGGGTCCCCAACAGCTAGAAGGTGGACAGCAAAATGAGATAAACTGGTCTTCTTCTGCGGTTGTCCCTTGCTGCATGAGTGTGAGTGTCTGTTCTAACATAAATATGAGGGGGATAAAATTGTTCATGCCGCATTTGTCCCTAATGACAAATTTTGCGGCCTCTTCAAAGGGCTTCAGCACACAACAGGCCTCTGTGATGAGCTGCAACTCCCTAATATAAAAAAAAAACACATGCTCCCTGCTGAGGCTGTCCGGTACATGACAAAATCATTCATGGCTTTTTGCATGGCAAAGCTTGTTTTTACATGTGATAGTATGGAGGAGGAGTGGCAGCGACGCTTTGCCGTTCTGCTGTTGGGGACAGGAGGATGTCGATGGAGGAGGAGGTGGATAAGCACGTGGTGTGGGAACCAGACCGACACAAATGTGGAGGTGTCAATAAGACCAAACCTTGTTGCTGGGTGCTATCTTACTGCTGCCGTGAATGACATGTACTGTCCATACCCATAACAGCTGGTAATACCCCTTGCCACACAGTAAAAAGTAACATTTTAGAGAAAAAAAAAGGATAGCTAAGCAAAATGAAATTTTGGTGAAGGAGCAGAACTGTGCCACTATTATCACCATTATGGCAGCAAGCAGCTTGGCCAAGTGGTGGTTTAGCGTGTTGACAAGATAATTGTTGGTTGATAATTATTTAGTTTTCTCACGACTACACATTCCGTTACAGATGTCTCTCGATGGAGCAGAGGACAAGGAGGAGCAAGGGTCTGAGCAGGAAAATAAAAAGCTGTATTGCTTGTTATACATCATGATGGGCTCCTTGCCCTCCCCGATTTCCCTGCTCTTTATGAGCCCTGACTGCCACTGTCACTACCACTGCCTCCACCGTCAATAACCTGGCCGCAGGTGCCACTATTACCACCAACAACAACAGCATAGTTATGCATGGAGTATCCTGCTCCCCCTGAACCTCCTCTTCCTGTGAAAAAAGTATTTGCCCCCTTACAGATTTCCTTTGGGTCCCCCCCCCCTTAAATATGTCAGATTATCAAACAAATTTAAATATCACATAAAGATAACCTGAGAAAATACAAAACACAGTTATTAAATGATGATTTAATTTATTAAAGAAACAAAGCTATTCCAAACAACCTGGCCCTATGTTAAAAATAATTGCCCCACCCCTCTTGTGAATTAACTGATTAACCACAGTTTTTGGAAAGTTGAGTTCAATTTCACTAGCCATACCCAGACTTAATTACTGCCAGACCTGTAGAATAAAGAAAGCACTTAAATATAACCTGCCTAACAACATGCAGCAGGCTAAAAGTTCTTAAAATGCAACACATCATGCCCTGATCTGAAGAAATTCAAGAAGAGATGAGAAAGAAAGCCATTGACATCTATCAGTCTCAAAAAGGTTACAGAGCTATTTCTAATGCGTTGTGACTCCAGGAAACTACAATGAGAGCTGTTATCCACAAATGACGAAAACATGGAACAGTGATGAACCTTTCCAGGAGTGATTAGCATTTTTAAAAAATTCGATTCAGATGGTTTGCTTAATTTTCCAAAGAAATTCGACTCAATCTGAATTTATTCGTCAAAAATCGCATTAAAAACAGCTATTTCCGGTCTGCTGAGAGCCTGTATATTGGTGTAGAATAGAGATGAGCGAGTAGTGTTCGATCGAGCCGGTATTCGATCGAATACTACGCTATTCGGCATACTCGATTTCGATCGAGTATAACGGCGATGGCGCACTTAGAATTCGTTTCCCCTCCCACCTTCCCTGGCGCTCTTTTTCCACCAATCACCATGCAGGGGGTATGACAGGCCCGCGGAGCACGCTGGCAGCGCGAAAACGGCGTCTACATGGATTGGCTGGAAAAACCACGTGACCTCGAATATTAAAAACTCAGGTCTTCCTGCTCGTTCGCATATGCTGCGTGAACTTAGTCAGGGACAGAGGCTGGAGAAGGGAGAGATAGGTTTTAGCTGTTGGACAGGCAGGAGCGTGATTAAAAGCCCTTATCAGGGCTACTATAGTGCAGTACAGTGATAGCTTTACTACTATATACACTCTGCAGAGAACGGCTGCTGTATTCAGGGATAGCTGCTGGAGTAGGGACAGAGAGAGGCATTAGTGGTGTATTAGGTGCTCTGCTACATACCAAACTATATTTGGCACTACTGTTCTGCGTTCTTTTTGGCTGCAAAACCCTGTTATATACCTAGTGTGTATATGCACCATCTGATCTTCTGGCAGTATACGGCTGTGTACATTTTTTTTTTTAAATACAGTTTCTTTGGCTCTAGTGTTCTGGGTTCTGTGTGCCTGCAATACCCTTTTTGTATACCAGGTGTAAATACCCACCGTCTGACCTGTTAGTACACGGCTGTGTACTCAGACATATTTAAAAAAAAGTCCTGTTATTTGGCACCTGTATTGTGCGTTCTGCGTGCCTGCAAAACTCTTTTATATACGTGCTGTTAATACCCACCGTCTGACCTGTTAGTACACGGCTGTGTAATCAGACATATTTAAAAAAAAGGCCTTTTATTTGGCACCTGTACTGTGCGTTCTGCGTGCCTGCAAAACTCTTTTATATACGTGCTGTTAATACCCACCGTCTGACCTGTTAGTACACGGCTGTGTACCTAGAAATATTTAAAAAAAGGCCTTTTATTTGGCACCTGTATTGTGCGTTCTGCGTGCCTGCAAAACTCTTTTATATACGTGGTGTTAATACACACCGTCTGACCTGTTAGTACACGGCTGTGTACCTAGAAATATTTAAAAAAAAGGCCTTTTATTTGGCACCTGTATTGTGCGTTCTGCGTGCCTGCAAAACTCTTTTATATACGTGGTGTTAATACACACCGTCTGACCTGTAGTACACGGCTGTGTACCTAGAAATATTTAAAAAAAAGGCCTTTTATTTGGCACCTGTATTGTGCGTTCTGCGTGCCTGCAAAACTCTTGTATATACGTGGTGTTAATACACACCGTCTGACCTTGTAGTACACGGCTGTGTACCTAGAAATATTTAAAAAAAAGGCCTTTTATTTGGCACCTGTATTGTGCGTTCTGCGTGCCTGCAAAACTCTTTTATATACGTGGTGTTAATACACACCGTCTGACCTGGTAGTACACGGCTGTGTACCTAGAAATATTAAAAAAAAGGCCTTTTATTTGGCACCTGTATTGTGCGTTCTGCGTGCCTGCAAAACTCTTGTATATACGTGGTGTTAATACACACCGTCTGACCTTGTAGTACACGGCTGTGTACCTAGAAATATTAAAAAAAAGGCCTTTTATTTGGCACCTGTATTGTGCGTTCTGCGTGCCTGCAAAACTCTTGTATATACGTGGTGTTAATACACACCGTCTGACCTTGTAGTACACGGCTGTGTACCTAGAAATATTTAAAAAAAAGGCCTTTTATTTGGCACCTGTATTGTGCGTTCTGCGTGCCTGCAAAACTCTTGTATATACGTGGTGTTAATACACACCGTCTGACCTGTAGTACACGGCTGTGTACCTAGAAATATTAAAAAAAAGGCCTTTTATTTGGCACCTGTATTGTGCGTTCTGCGTGCCTGCAAAACTCTTGTATATACGTGGTGTTAATACACACCGTCTGACCTTGTAGTACACGGCTGTGTACCTAGAAATATTAAAAAAAAGGCCTTTTATTTGGCACCTGTATTGTGCGTTCTGCGTGCCTGCAAAACTCTTGTATATACGTGGTGTTAATACACACCGTCTGACCTTGTAGTACACGGCTGTGTACCTAGAAATATTTAAAAAAAAGGCCTTTTATTTGGCACCTGTATTGTGCGTTCTGCGTGCCTGCAAAACTCTTGTATATACGTGGTGTTAATACACACCGTCTGACCTTGTAGTACACGGCTGTGTACCTAGAAATATTTAAAAAAAAGGCCTTTTATTTGGCACCTGTATTGTGCGTTCTGCGTGCCTGCAAAACTCTTTTATATACGTGGTGTTAATACACACCGTCTGACCTTGTAGTACACGGCTGTGTACCTAGAAATATTAAAAAAAAGGCCTTTTATTTGGCACCTGTATTGTGCGTTCTGCGTGCCTGCAAAACTCTTGTATATACGTGGTGTTAATACACACCGTCTGACCTGGTAGTACACGGCTGTGTACCTAGAAATATTAAAAAAAAGGCCTTTTATTTGGCACCTGTATTGTGCGTTCTGCGTGCCTGCAAAACTCTTGTATATACGTGGTGTTAATACACACCGTCTGACCTTGTAGTACACGGCTGTGTACCTAGAAATATTTAAAAAAAAGGCCTTTTATTTGGCACCTGTATTGTGCGTTCTGCGTGCCTGCAAAACTCTTGTATATACGTGGTGTTAATACACACCGTCTGACCTTGTAGTACACGGCTGTGTACCTAGAAATATTAAAAAAAAGGCCTTTTATTTGGCACCTGTATTGTGCGTTCTGCGTGCCTGCAAAACTCTTGTATATACGTGGTGTTAATACACACCGTCTGACCTTGTAGTACACGGCTGTGTACCTAGAAATATTAAAAAAAAGGCCTTTTATTTGGCACCTGTATTGTGCGTTCTGCGTGCCTGCAAAACTCTTGTATATACGTGGTGTTAATACACACCGTCTGACCTGGTAGTACACGGCTGTGTACCTAGAAATATTTAAAAAAAAGGCCTTTTATTTGGCACCTGTATTGTGCGTTCTGCGTGCCTGCAAAACTCTTGTATATACGTGGTGTTAATACACACCGTCTGACCTTGTAGTACACGGCTGTGTACCTAGAAATATTTAAAAAAAAGGCCTTTTATTTGGCACCTGTATTGTGCGTTCTGCGTGCCTGCAAAACTCTTGTATATACGTGGTGTTAATACACACCGTCTGACCTTGTAGTACACGGCTGTGTACCTAGAAATATTTAAAAAAAGGCCTTTTATTTGGCACCTGTATTGTGCGTTCTGCGTGCCTGCAAAACTCTTGTATATACGTGGTGTTAATACACACCGTCTGACCTGTAGTACACGGCTGTGTACCTAGAAATATTAAAAAAAAGGCCTTTTATTTGGCACCTGTATTGTGCGTTCTGCGTGCCTGCAAAACTCTTGTATATACGTGGTGTTAATACACACCGTCTGACCTTGTAGTACACGGCTGTGTACCTAGAAATATTTAAAAAAAAGGCCTTTTATTTGGCACCTGTATTGTGCGTTCTGCGTGCCTGCAAAACTCTTGTATATACGTGGTGTTAATACACACCGTCTGACCTTGTAGTACACGGCTGTGTACCTAGAAATATTAAAAAAAAGGCCTTTTATTTGGCACCTGTATTGTGCGTTCTGCGTGCCTGCAAAACTCTTGTATATACGTGGTGTTAATACACACCGTCTGACCTTGTAGTACACGGCTGTGTACCTAGAAATATTTAAAAAAAAGGCCTTTTATTTGGCACCTGTATTGTGCGTTCTGCGTGCCTGCAAAACTCTTGTATATACGTGGTGTTAATACACACCGTCTGACCTTGTAGTACACGGCTGTGTACCTAGAAATATTTAAAAAAAAGGCCTTTTATTTGGCACCTGTATTGTGCGTTCTGCGTGCCTGCAAAACTCTTGTATATACGTGGTGTTAATACACACCGTCTGACCTTGTAGTACACGGCTGTGTACCTAGAAATATTTAAAAAAAGGCCTTTTATTTGGCACCTGTATTGTGCGTTCTGCGTGCCTGCAAAACTCTTGTATATACGTGGTGTTAATACACACCGTCTGACCTTGTAGTACACGGCTGTGTACCTAGAAATATTAAAAAAAAGGCCTTTTATTTGGCACCTGTATTGTGCGTTCTGCGTGCCTGCAAAACTCTTGTATATACGTGGTGTTAATACACACCGTCTGACCTTGTAGTACACGGCTGTGTACCTAGAAATATTTAAAAAAAAGGCCTTTTATTTGGCACCTGTATTGTGCGTTCTGCGTGCCTGCAAAACTCTTGTATATACGTGGTGTTAATACACACCGTCTGACCTTGTAGTACACGGCTGTGTACCTAGAAATATTTAAAAAAAAGGCCTTTTATTTGGCACCTGTATTGTGCGTTCTGCGTGCCTGCAAAACTCTTGTATATACGTGGTGTTAATACACACCGTCTGACCTTGTAGTACACGGCTGTGTACCTAGAAATATTTAAAAAAAAGGCCTTTTATTTGGCACCTGTATTGTGCGTTCTGCGTGCCTGCAAAACTCTTGTATATACGTGGTGTTAATACACACCGTCTGACCTTGTAGTACACGGCTGTGTACCTAGAAATATTTAAAAAAAAGGCCTTTTATTTGGCACCTGTATTGTGCGTTCTGCGTGCCTGCAAAACTCTTGTATATACGTGGTGTTAATACACACCGTCTGACCTGTAGTACACGGCTGTGTACCTAGAAATATTTAAAAAAAAGGCCTTTTATTTGGCACCTGTATTGTGCGTTCTGCGTGCCTGCAAAACTCTTGTATATACGTGGTGTTAATACACACCGTCTGACCTTGTAGTACACGGCTGTGTACCTAGAAATATTAAAAAAAAGGCCTTTTATTTGGCACCTGTATTGTGCGTTCTGCGTGCCTGCAAAACTCTTGTATATACGTGGTGTTAATACACACCGTCTGACCTGTAGTACACGGCTGTGTACCTAGAAATATTTAAAAAAAAGGCCTTTTATTTGGCACCTGTATTGTGCGTTCTGCGTGCCTGCAAAACTCTTGTATATACGTGGTGTTAATACACACCGTCTGACCTTGTAGTACACGGCTGTGTACCTAGAAATATTAAAAAAAAGGCCTTTTATTTGGCACCTGTATTGTGCGTTCTGCGTGCCTGCAAAACTCTTGTATATACGTGGTGTTAATACACACCGTCTGACCTGGTAGTACACGGCTGTGTACCTAGAAATATTAAAAAAAAGGCCTTTTATTTGGCACCTGTATTGTGCGTTCTGCGTGCCTGCAAAACTCTTGTATATACGTGGTGTTAATACACACCGTCTGACCTTGTAGTACACGGCTGTGTACCTAGAAATATTTAAAAAAAGGCCTTTTATTTGGCACCTGTATTGTGCGTTCTGCGTGCCTGCAAAACTCTTGTATATACGTGGTGTTAATACACACCGTCTGACCTGTAGTACACGGCTGTGTACCTAGAAATATTTAAAAAAAAGGCCTTTTATTTGGCACCTGTATTGTGCGTTCTGCGTGCCTGCAAAACTCTTGTATATACGTGGTGTTAATACACACCGTCTGACCTTGTAGTACACGGCTGTGTACCTAGAAATATTTAAAAAAAAGGCCTTTTATTTGGCACCTGTATTGTGCGTTCTGCGTGCCTGCAAAACTCTTGTATATACGTGGTGTTAATACACACCGTCTGACCTTGTAGTACACGGCTGTGTACCTAGAAATATTTAAAAAAAAGGCCTTTTATTTGGCACCTGTATTGTGCGTTCTGCGTGCCTGCAAAACTCTTGTATATACGTGGTGTTAATACACACCGTCTGACCTTGTAGTACACGGCTGTGTACCTAGAAATATTTAAAAAAAAGGCCTTTTATTTGGCACCTGTATTGTGCGTTCTGCGTGCCTGCAAAACTCTTTTATATACGTGGTGTTAATACACACCGTCTGACCTGTAGTACACGGCTGTGTACCTAGAAATATTAAAAAAAAGGCCTTTTATTTGGCACCTGTATTGTGCGTTCTGCGTGCCTGCAAAACTCTTTATATACGTGGTGTTAATACACACCGTCTGACCTTGTAGTACACGGCTGTGTACCTAGAAATATTTAAAAAAAAGGCCTTTTATTTGGCACCTGTATTGTGCGTTCTGCGTGCCTGCAAAACTCTTGTATATACGTGGTGTTAATACACACCGTCTGACCTTGTAGTACACGGCTGTGTACCTAGAAATATTTAAAAAAAAGGCCTTTTATTTGGCACCTGTATTGTGCGTTCTGCGTGCCTGCAAAACTCTTGTATATACGTGGTGTTAATACACACCGTCTGACCTTGTAGTACACGGCTGTGTACCTAGAAATATTAAAAAAAAGGCCTTTTATTTGGCACCTGTATTGTGCGTTCTGCGTGCCTGCAAAACTCTTGTATATACGTGGTGTTAATACACACCGTCTGACCTGTAGTACACGGCTGTGTACCTAGAAATATTTAAAAAAAAGGCCTTTTATTTGGCACCTGTATTGTGCGTTCTGCGTGCCTGCAAAACTCTTGTATATACGTGGTGTTAATACACACCGTCTGACCTTGTAGTACACGGCTGTGTACCTAGAAATATTAAAAAAAAGGCCTTTTATTTGGCACCTGTATTGTGCGTTCTGCGTGCCTGCAAAACTCTTGTATATACGTGGTGTTAATACACACCGTCTGACCTTGTAGTACACGGCTGTGTACCTAGAAATATTTAAAAAAAAGGCCTTTTATTTGGCACCTGTATTGTGCGTTCTGCGTGCCTGCAAAACTCTTTATATACGTGGTGTTAATACACACCGTCTGACCTTGTAGTACACGGCTGTGTACCTAGAAATATTAAAAAAAAGGCCTTTTATTTGGCACCTGTATTGTGCGTTCTGCGTGCCTGCAAAACTCTTGTATATACGTGGTGTTAATACACACCGTCTGACCTTGTAGTACACGGCTGTGTACCTAGAAATATTTAAAAAAAAGGCCTTTTATTTGGCACCTGTATTGTGCGTTCTGCGTGCCTGCAAAACTCTTGTATATACGTGGTGTTAATACACACCGTCTGACCTTGTAGTACACGGCTGTGTACCTAGAAATATTTAAAAAAAAGGCCTTTTATTTGGCACCTGTATTGTGCGTTCTGCGTGCCTGCAAAACTCTTGTATATACGTGGTGTTAATACACACCGTCTGACCTTGTAGTACACGGCTGTGTACCTAGAAATATTTAAAAAAAGGCCTTTTATTTGGCACCTGTATTGTGCGTTCTGCGTGCCTGCAAAACTCTTGTATATACGTGGTGTTAATACACACCGTCTGACCTTGTAGTACACGGCTGTGTACCTAGAAATATTTAAAAAAAAGGCCTTTTATTTGGCACCTGTATTGTGCGTTCTGCGTGCCTGCAAAACTCTTGTATATACGTGGTGTTAATACACACCGTCTGACCTTGTAGTACACGGCTGTGTACCTAGAAATATTAAAAAAAAGGCCTTTTATTTGGCACCTGTATTGTGCGTTCTGCGTGCCTGCAAAACTCTTGTATATACGTGGTGTTAATACACACCGTCTGACCTTGTAGTACACGGCTGTGTACCTAGAAATATTAAAAAAAAGGCCTTTTATTTGGCACCTGTATTGTGCGTTCTGCGTGCCTGCAAAACTCTTGTATATACGTGGTGTTAATACACACCGTCTGACCTGGTAGTACACGGCTGTGTACCTAGAAATATTTAAAAAAAAGGCCTTTTATTTGGCACCTGTATTGTGCGTTCTGCGTGCCTGCAAAACTCTTGTATATACGTGGTGTTAATACACACCGTCTGACCTTGTAGTACACGGCTGTGTACCTAGAAATATTTAAAAAAAAGGCCTTTTATTTGGCACCTGTATTGTGCGTTCTGCGTGCCTGCAAAACTCTTGTATATACGTGGTGTTAATACACACCGTCTGACCTTGTAGTACACGGCTGTGTACCTAGAAATATTTAAAAAAAAGGCCTTTTATTTGGCACCTGTATTGTGCGTTCTGCGTGCCTGCAAAACTCTTGTATATACGTGGTGTTAATACACACCGTCTGACCTGTAGTACACGGCTGTGTACCTAGAAATATTTAAAAAAAAGGCCTTTTATTTGGCACCTGTATTGTGCGTTCTGCGTGCCTGCAAAACTCTTGTATATACGTGGTGTTAATACACACCGTCTGACCTGGTAGTACACGGCTGTGTACCTAGAAATATTTAAAAAAAAGGCCTTTTATTTGGCACCTGTATTGTGCGTTCTGCGTGCCTGCAAAACTCTTGTATATACGTGGTGTTAATACACACCGTCTGACCTTGTAGTACACGGCTGTGTACCTAGAAATATTTAAAAAAAAGGCCTTTTATTTGGCACCTGTATTGTGCGTTCTGCGTGCCTGCAAAACTCTTGTATATACGTGGTGTTAATACACACCGTCTGACCTTGTAGTACACGGCTGTGTACCTAGAAATATTTAAAAAAAAGGCCTTTTATTTGGCACCTGTATTGTGCGTTCTGCGTGCCTGCAAAACTCTTGTATATACGTGGTGTTAATACACACCGTCTGACCTTGTAGTACACGGCTGTGTACCTAGAAATATTTAAAAAAAAGGCCTTTTATTTGGCACCTGTATTGTGCGTTCTGCGTGCCTGCAAAACTCTTTATATACGTGGTGTTAATACACACCGTCTGACCTGGTAGTACACGGCTGTGTACCTAGAAATATTTAAAAAAAAGGCCTTTTATTTGGCACCTGTATTGTGCGTTCTGCGTGCCTGCAAAACTCTTGTATATACGTGGTGTTAATACACACCGTCTGACCTTGTAGTACACGGCTGTGTACCTAGAAATATTAAAAAAAAGGCCTTTTATTTGGCACCTGTATTGTGCGTTCTGCGTGCCTGCAAAACTCTTTTATATACGTGGTGTTAATACACACCGTCTGACCTTGTAGTACACGGCTGTGTACCTAGAAATATTTAAAAAAAAGGCCTTTTATTTGGCACCTGTATTGTGCGTTCTGCGTGCCTGCAAAACTCTTTTATATACGTGGTGTTAATACACACCGTCTGACCTTGTAGTACACGGCTGTGTACCTAGAAATATTTAAAAAAAAGGCCTTTTATTTGGCACCTGTATTGTGCGTTCTGCGTGCCTGCAAAACTCTTGTATATACGTGGTGTTAATACACACCGTCTGACCTTGTAGTACACGGCTGTGTACCTAGAAATATTTAAAAAAAAGGCCTTTTATTTGGCACCTGTATTGTGCGTTCTGCGTGCCTGCAAAACTCTTGTATATACGTGGTGTTAATACACACCGTCTGACCTTGTAGTACACGGCTGTGTACCTAGAAATATTAAAAAAAAGGCCTTTTATTTGGCACCTGTATTGTGCGTTCTGCGTGCCTGCAAAACTCTTGTATATACGTGGTGTTAATACACACCGTCTGACCTTGTAGTACACGGCTGTGTACCTAGAAATATTTAAAAAAAAGGCCTTTTATTTGGCACCTGTATTGTGCGTTCTGCGTGCCTGCAAAACTCTTGTATATACGTGGTGTTAATACACACCGTCTGACCTTGTAGTACACGGCTGTGTACCTAGAAATATTTAAAAAAAAGGCCTTTTATTTGGCACCTGTATTGTGCGTTCTGCGTGCCTGCAAAACTCTTGTATATACGTGGTGTTAATACACACCGTCTGACCTGTAGTACACGGCTGTGTACCTAGAAATATTTAAAAAAAAGGCCTTTTATTTGGCACCTGTATTGTGCGTTCTGCGTGCCTGCAAAACTCTTTATATACGTGGTGTTAATACACACCGTCTGACCTTGTAGTACACGGCTGTGTACCTAGAAATATTTAAAAAAAAGGCCTTTTATTTGGCACCTGTATTGTGCGTTCTGCGTGCCTGCAAAACTCTTGTATATACGTGGTGTTAATACACACCGTCTGACCTTGTAGTACACGGCTGTGTACCTAGAAATATTTAAAAAAAAGGCCTTTTATTTGGCACCTGTATTGTGCGTTCTGCGTGCCTGCAAAACTCTTGTATATACGTGGTGTTAATACACACCGTCTGACCTGGTAGTACACGGCTGTGTACCTAGAAATATTTAAAAAAAAGGCCTTTTATTTGGCACCTGTATTGTGCGTTCTGCGTGCCTGCAAAACTCTTGTATATACGTGGTGTTAATACACACCGTCTGACCTGTAGTACACGGCTGTGTACCTAGAAATATTTAAAAAAAAGGCCTTTTATTTGGCACCTGTATTGTGCGTTCTGCGTGCCTGCAAAACTCTTGTATATACGTGGTGTTAATACACACCGTCTGACCTTGTAGTACACGGCTGTGTACCTAGAAATATTTAAAAAAAAGGCCTTTTATTTGGCACCTGTATTGTGCGTTCTGCGTGCCTGCAAAACTCTTGTATATACGTGGTGTTAATACACACCGTCTGACCTTGTAGTACACGGCTGTGTACCTAGAAATATTTAAAAAAAAGGCCTTTTATTTGGCACCTGTATTGTGCGTTCTGCGTGCCTGCAAAACTCTTGTATATACGTGGTGTTAATACACACCGTCTGACCTGGTAGTACACGGCTGTGTACCTAGAAATATTAAAAAAAAGGCCTTTTATTTGGCACCTGTATTGTGCGTTCTGCGTGCCTGCAAAACTCTTGTATATACGTGGTGTTAATACACACCGTCTGACCTTGTAGTACACGGCTGTGTACCTAGAAATATTAAAAAAAAGGCCTTTTATTTGGCACCTGTATTGTGCGTTCTGCGTGCCTGCAAAACTCTTGTATATACGTGGTGTTAATACACACCGTCTGACCTTGTAGTACACGGCTGTGTACCTAGAAATATTAAAAAAAAGGCCTTTTATTTGGCACCTGTATTGTGCGTTCTGCGTGCCTGCAAAACTCTTGTATATACGTGGTGTTAATACACACCGTCTGACCTTGTAGTACACGGCTGTGTACCTAGAAATATTAAAAAAAAGGCCTTTTATTTGGCACCTGTATTGTGCGTTCTGCGTGCCTGCAAAACTCTTGATATACGTGGTGTTAATACACACCGTCTGACCTTGTAGTACACGGCTGTGTACCTAGAAATATTTAAAAAAAAGGCCTTTTATTTGGCACCTGTATTGTGCGTTCTGCGTGCCTGCAAAACTCTTGTATATACGTGGTGTTAATACACACCGTCTGACCTTGTAGTACACGGCTGTGTACCTAGAAATATTTAAAAAAAAGGCCTTTTATTTGGCACCTGTATTGTGCGTTCTGCGTGCCTGCAAAACTCTTGTATATACGTGGTGTTAATACACACCGTCTGACCTTGTAGTACACGGCTGTGTACCTAGAAATATTTAAAAAAAAGGCCTTTTATTTGGCACCTGTATTGTGCGTTCTGCGTGCCTGCAAAACTCTTGTATATACGTGGTGTTAATACACACCGTCTGACCTTGTAGTACACGGCTGTGTACCTAGAAATATTTAAAAAAAAGGCCTTTTATTTGGCACCTGTATTGTGCGTTCTGCGTGCCTGCAAAACTCTTGTATATACGTGGTGTTAATACACACCGTCTGACCTGTAGTACACGGCTGTGTACCTAGAAATATTTAAAAAAAAGGCCTTTTATTTGGCACCTGTATTGTGCGTTCTGCGTGCCTGCAAAACTCTTGTATATACGTGGTGTTAATACACACCGTCTGACCTTGTAGTACACGGCTGTGTACCTAGAAATATTAAAAAAAAGGCCTTTTATTTGGCACCTGTATTGTGCGTTCTGCGTGCCTGCAAAACTCTTGTATATACGTGGTGTTAATACACACCGTCTGACCTGGTAGTACACGGCTGTGTACCTAGAAATATTTAAAAAAAAGGCCTTTTATTTGGCACCTGTATTGTGCGTTCTGCGTGCCTGCAAAACTCTTGTATATACGTGGTGTTAATACACACCGTCTGACCTGTAGTACACGGCTGTGTACCTAGAAATATTTAAAAAAAAGGCCTTTTATTTGGCACCTGTATTGTGCGTTCTGCGTGCCTGCAAAACTCTTGTATATACGTGGTGTTAATACACACCGTCTGACCTGGTAGTACACGGCTGTGTACCTAGAAATATTTAAAAAAAAGGCCTTTTATTTGGCACCTGTATTGTGCGTTCTGCGTGCCTGCAAAACTCTTGTATATACGTGGTGTTAATACACACCGTCTGACCTTGTAGTACACGGCTGTGTACCTAGAAATATTAAAAAAAAGGCCTTTTATTTGGCACCTGTATTGTGCGTTCTGCGTGCCTGCAAAACTCTTGTATATACGTGGTGTTAATACACACCGTCTGACCTGTAGTACACGGCTGTGTACCTAGAAATATTTAAAAAAAAGGCCTTTTATTTGGCACCTGTATTGTGCGTTCTGCGTGCCTGCAAAACTCTTGTATATACGTGGTGTTAATACACACCGTCTGACCTTGTAGTACACGGCTGTGTACCTAGAAATATTTAAAAAAAAGGCCTTTTATTTGGCACCTGTATTGTGCGTTCTGCGTGCCTGCAAAACTCTTGTATATACGTGGTGTTAATACACACCGTCTGACCTGGTAGTACACGGCTGTGTACCTAGAAATATTTAAAAAAAAGGCCTTTTATTTGGCACCTGTATTGTGCGTTCTGCGTGCCTGCAAAACTCTTGTATATACGTGGTGTTAATACACACCGTCTGACCTTGTAGTACACGGCTGTGTACCTAGAAATATTAAAAAAAAGGCCTTTTATTTGGCACCTGTATTGTGCGTTCTGCGTGCCTGCAAAACTCTTGTATATACGTGGTGTTAATACACACCGTCTGACCTTGTAGTACACGGCTGTGTACCTAGAAATATTTAAAAAAAAGGCCTTTTATTTGGCACCTGTATTGTGCGTTCTGCGTGCCTGCAAAACTCTTGTATATACGTGGTGTTAATACACACCGTCTGACCTGGTAGTACACGGCTGTGTACCTAGAAATATTTAAAAAAAAGGCCTTTTATTTGGCACCTGTATTGTGCGTTCTGCGTGCCTGCAAAACTCTTGTATATACGTGGTGTTAATACACACCGTCTGACCTGTAGTACACGGCTGTGTACCTAGAAATATTTAAAAAAAGGCCTTTTATTTGGCACCTGTATTGTGCGTTCTGCGTGCCTGCAAAACTCTTGTATATACGTGGTGTTAATACACACCGTCTGACCTGGTAGTACACGGCTGTGTACCTAGAAATATTTAAAAAAAAGGCCTTTTATTTGGCACCTGTATTGTGCGTTCTGCGTGCCTGCAAAACTCTTGTATATACGTGGTGTTAATACACACCGTCTGACCTTGTAGTACACGGCTGTGTACCTAGAAATATTTAAAAAAAAGGCCTTTTATTTGGCACCTGTATTGTGCGTTCTGCGTGCCTGCAAAACTCTTGTATATACGTGGTGTTAATACACACCGTCTGACCTTGTAGTACACGGCTGTGTACCTAGAAATATTTAAAAAAAGGCCTTTTATTTGGCACCTGTATTGTGCGTTCTGCGTGCCTGCAAAACTCTTTATATACGTGGTGTTAATACACACCGTCTGACCTTGTAGTACACGGCTGTGTACCTAGAAATATTTAAAAAAAAGGCCTTTTATTTGGCACCTGTATTGTGCGTTCTGCGTGCCTGCAAAACTCTTGTATATACGTGGTGTTAATACACACCGTCTGACCTTGTAGTACACGGCTGTGTACCTAGAAATATTTAAAAAAAAGGCCTTTTATTTGGCACCTGTATTGTGCGTTCTGCGTGCCTGCAAAACTCTTTATATACGTGGTGTTAATACACACCGTCTGACCTTGTAGTACACGGCTGTGTACCTAGAAATATTTAAAAAAAAGGCCTTTTATTTGGCACCTGTATTGTGCGTTCTGCGTGCCTGCAAAACTCTTGTATATACGTGGTGTTAATACACACCGTCTGACCTTGTAGTACACGGCTGTGTACCTAGAAATATTTAAAAAAAGGCCTTTTATTTGGCACCTGTATTGTGCGTTCTGCGTGCCTGCAAAACTCTTGTATATACGTGGTGTTAATACACACCGTCTGACCTTGTAGTACACGGCTGTGTACCTAGAAATATTTAAAAAAAAGGCCTTTTATTTGGCACCTGTATTGTGCGTTCTGCGTGCCTGCAAAACTCTTGTATATACGTGGTGTTAATACACACCGTCTGACCTTGTAGTACACGGCTGTGTACCTAGAAATATTTTAAAAAAAGGCCTTTTATTTGGCACCTGTATTGTGCGTTCTGCGTGCCTGCAAAACTCTTGTATATACGTGGTGTTAATACACACCGTCTGACCTGGTAGTACACGGCTGTGTACCTAGAAATATTTAAAAAAAAGGCCTTTTATTTGGCACCTGTATTGTGCGTTCTGCGTGCCTGCAAAACTCTTGTATATACGTGGTGTTAATACACACCGTCTGACCTGGTAGTACACGGCTGTGTACCTAGAAATATTAAAAAAAAGGCCTTTTATTTGGCACCTGTATTGTGCGTTCTGCGTGCCTGCAAAACTCTTTTATATACGTGGTGTTAATACACACCGTCTGACCTGTAGTACACGGCTGTGTACCTAGAAATATTTAAAAAAAGGCCTTTTATTTGGCACCTGTATTGTGCGTTCTGCGTGCCTGCAAAACTCTTGTATATACGTGGTGTTAATACACACCGTCTGACCTTGTAGTACACGGCTGTGTACCTAGAAATATTAAAAAAAAGGCCTTTTATTTGGCACCTGTATTGTGCGTTCTGCGTGCCTGCAAAACTCTTGTATATACGTGGTGTTAATACACACCGTCTGACCTTGTAGTACACGGCTGTGTACCTAGAAATATTTAAAAAAAGGCCTTTTATTTGGCACCTGTATTGTGCGTTCTGCGTGCCTGCAAAACTCTTGTATATACGTGGTGTTAAT